>JAKCPI010000336.1:0-20106 GCA_023213315.1 Euborellia annulipes | reverse complement strand
TTTTCGAGAAAAAACCAATTTTGGAGTTAATTACTCGGGATTTTTTTATTTATTCTATTAGAGGTTATCTTTCTGCACCAAATGACATCTCATTTAGTCTGATCTGATTAGCCGTTCGGAATCTGAGGGGTTTAAAATTTCGAAAAACAAAGTCCCGCCGAGTGCTCTCCTGCGGTAAAATGACGTCATATCAAAAAAAAGAGAAAAAAGCCTTGGGGGTATTGAACCACTCTTTCTAAAACTATCTTTAGATTTAATGTAGCTCTTATGGTCAAGTCCTTATACGTTGCACAAGTAGGGCTATTTTTCGATATTTTTGTGTCTAAAAATGGGGTTTTCCGAGAAAAAAACACAATTTGGAGTTAATTACTCGGGATTTTTTTATTTATTCTATTAGGGGTTTTCTCTCTGCACCAAATGTCATCCCATTTAGTCTGATCTGATTAGCCGTTCGGAATCTGCGGGGGTTTAAAATTTCGAAAAAAAACGAAATCCCGCCGAGTGCTCTCATGCGGTAAAATGACGTCATATCAAAAAAATGAAAAAATAACCTCTGGGTATTGAACCACTCTTTCTAAAACTATATTTAGATTTAATGTAGCTTTTATGGTCAAGTAAACTATGCGTTGCACAAGTAGGGGCTATTTTTCGATATTTTTTGTCTAAAAAATGAGGTTTTCCGAGAAAAAACCAATTTTTGAGTTAATTACTCGGGATTTTTTATTTCTTCTATTAGAGGTTTTCTTTCTGCACCAAATGACATCCCATTTAGTCTGATCTGATTAGCTCCGTTCAGAATCTACAGGAGTTTAAACTTTCAAATTAGAATTTACCGCAGCGCGGTAAAATAAAATGATAGGAAAAAAAAATAAATGGTGAATTCTTTAGCTGAAAACTCATTCTTTCTAACCGTATATTTCCCATAATTATACCTCTTAAGACAAGAGGAGTTATTCAAGCCAATAAACTTTTTCGTGCATGCCCCTCTAACATGCCACTATAGACACATGATTTGTAAGACGTTGTCACATCAAAAAAAGTACATCAATAAAGTACTAGTACTCGTTAGTCGATTTTATTGAAATTCCTCGAGACTCATGTAGCATGGATACTTAGATTAAATATAAAATTTGAGTATCGAGAGATATTTTGTTTTTGAGTTATTTCATTAACTCAAATTTTTTGATACTTCACTTGAAATTCATTAAATTTATTGTGAAAAAAACTAAAATTCAAGATAATAAGGAAACCCTTTCTTTTAATAGCAATTTTAAGAAAAATAATAAAACAGGCATTTAAAAGCAATAAAATCTCTTTCAGAAAAATTTAAGTAAAAAGACCTTAAATAAAAAAAAGAAGCTATGTACCTCTTTTGTAAGTCCCTCGAGAATTTTTAATAAATATTAGTCCTTTCCTAATGTACTTTTCTAGTGTTTTTTTTCTCGATTTTCTGAAAATCAGCCCCTAGTAGTTATAATAATTTTGAATTACTTCTGAAGATGAGACAATGAGTGCCAAAATACGTACCAAATTCAATAAATAAATTAAAACATAAATATATCAAAACATATCATCTAGTGTTTTTTATTAATTTTAATTATTTTTTCTTTAATTATAATTGAACAATTAATTCGGACCCGGATTTTGAGTCTATTTTTTCGAAAAACTAGGCGAAATAAAGAATATGCTCTTGAGTCATCAAATAATTGATTATGTAATTGAATCAAATAATGAACTATGCAAATTATAAACAATAAAAAACAAATTGATTTTCCTTCTCTTTTGATGCAAAATAGTTGATAATATCTATTTCATGGAATAAATCACTCTCAATACTAACTAGTGATAAATGTGAGAGACAATTCTGTTGTTCTAAGTCTATCCTAAATCCACGAATATAGTGCCTATATTAATTTGCCCGGAGAATCCTGGCTGATGTCCTCTCATAAATCCGGCCCTGTCTGGTTTGAAAGATTTGTTTAAGCAATTAAAGGGATATTGAAAATTTTTCTAATTTTTTGGTATTTATTTTAAAATTCCCAATAAAACATGATCAACCAAAAATATGACAATTTTACGATTCGTTGATGATATATGTTATAATAATAACTTCTTTTGCCAAAAATTATAAAAAATAATAATAATAATAATAAAATAAAATAAAATTATATTTAAAAATAAAGGGTCGGAAAAGCCGAGCGCACAACTTTGCCCACCCACTACTCAAGAAAAAAATTTTTGTCCCCCCCCTAGAGCCCCCCTAATGGTCCGATGTTTACCAAAAGCTTTTCAGTTCTTGGCCTCTACCCCTAGTTTATGGGTGCAAAATTTCAAAACAATTGAGTGAATAGTTTTTGAAATTTCGTTGACGAAAAAAATTACCAGACATACACACACACACACAGACACACACACACACAGACATCATTCCAAAAACTTCTTAAATGGATTCAGAGGACCTCAAAACGCATTTAGGCAGCTTCAGAAAAATTTCGAATTTTTTTACGATTACATTAACTTTACCTGTCCAACCGACGGTTGATGGGCAAAGTTAAAAATAATGATAACAATTTAATGATGATAACATGTTAGCTGAAAAAAGAATTTCTAAACTGTATAATTAAACACTTATCGAAAATTAAAGTAGATTAATTTTTAAAAATTTCACTTTTAAATTGCATCATTATTTATTTCTAATTGAGGCCAGTCCTAATTTTTTTTTTTTTTTTTTTTTTTTTTAATAAAAAAAAAACTCAGATTATTTAGAAATTGGTTTAAACCAATTTATTAGAGTAAATACTCTAATAAAATTCATCTAAGCTTTTATAGAGAAATATTTATTTATAAAAAAAGTTTATTCAATTAATATATCAGGCCGATAGGCCTATATAAAAAAAATATAGATTTTTGATAAAAAAAAAACATCTGGTGGGACTTGTTCGCACCGAAAATAAATGAAAAGTAAATTAGTGGCCGATTTAGTTCAAAAGTTTAATGTAGAAAAATAATAGAAATATTATTGTTTAAAGTGTGTTTCAAAAGAGGGCAAAATGAGAATATACATTTTAAAGAGCATCTAAAAAAATAATTGATTTTTGAATTTTAATCAAAATCATTGGAGCGAATTTTGAGGAAATCGAAAAAAACTAAAAAACTACATCAGTAGAGTACTAGTACTTTTTGGCTGATTTTGATTAAAAGCTTATTTTCACGCCTCAGGGGGTGTCTAACTTAAATATAAAATTTCAACCTCATAGCTCAATTCCTTGATGGTTAAAATTGAACACAGAAAGACAGACAGACCATGTTGCGAAAACCACTTTTTTGGATTCAGGGAACCTCAAAACGTCGACTTCCATCAAAATCTCGGCATCGAAGGTTTCTTTCCATTTTCTCTCTCATATATATAAAACATATAGGCTAGAGGTAAGAGAAAAAATTAAGGTAAAAAAATTAAACCCTGTTGAGTTAATATTTATAAATTAATTTAAAAAAATGGGGTTTGGTATTAAAAATAATAATAATCCTTTAGATTGGCTATGAAGATGTAAATTAACAAAAATAATACTGGAGATTCGAAGCGAATAAAAATCATCCATTTAAAAACATTATTGGATAATATCTAAACAAATTTCCATTCGGAATGAATCAAATGGGCGGAAAATGAAACAGGAAAAGATCATAGAGAGAGGGAAAATAGCGCGAGCCTTCGCGTCTTTTCAACATTCAAGTTTTATATTAAAAAAAAAAAGTTAATTTGCATTTTTAACACAGTTTTCATAAGGAAACATGCGCGCTTTGTGATCATACTTTTGTTGTCTCTGTATGAGTGGAGATGTCTCGTTTACTATTTTTAAATTTGAATTTATTAAATTTTTTTTATCATAAATATTTGGATTCTATTTTTTTTTTAAGAAGAATGCAAGATTAAAAACTTGGGAAGGAATTTATAAATTAGCATAGTTTAATTTTTAACCCGTTTATTGTTTATTATCTACTTGTTGGTCATTTTTGCATATGGGTCTATCTCACTTTTTTTAATGAATTTTCTTAAGACAGGCTACTTAATATTTTTATTAAGATGATAGAGATAGAGACTGAAAGGAAACACTTGAAGCCCCCTTAACTCTTTAGGTAGATGACACTTATTTCTCCACCATTTTAAAAAACATTGGGCAAGTTTTCTCATATTACTTTCCACTTTTTTTTTCAACTTAATATTTCCAACATTTTGTCCTCCTTTTAGTGTTGGCAGACGTACAATAATTATTGTACAGTGAGGGGCAATATTAAGTCCCACCCATGCGTTATCTACTTGTGATTATTTAATTGTTTTTATAAAAGAAAATGAAAATCTTTATTGGAAATTTTCTAGGTTTGAACTATGAAAGTTTCCATTAAAAAATATAAAATATTTTTTTAAAAACAATGAAATGATCACAAATAGAAAACTCATAGTTGGGACAAGTCCTCACTGACATTGTCCCTCACTGTACATTTACAGACAGGTTTCTATCCAAACCTTTCGGCAAATTTAAAATCTGGGACTGAGAGACATAGTTTCTGGATAATTTTCTAATTTTACTATAATTTGATTGAAAATACAATAATTTTTCACTGGTCTGCCAACACCGCTTACTTTAGCCACAAATTCCTCTAATATAAAATACCAATTCTTAAAAAGGTACAAAGGACTTTTTTCTTCATTTTTTTTAACCCTTTTCCTCTACTGAGATGGCTAGTATCGATGGCTATCGGGGGACGTTCAACACCCTGATTGCTCGGGATCACCAATCCCCTGCTTTCGCCGGACTTGGCATTGCTTAACCGAAGTGATTGTGGTGGCTGTGGCTATTCTCCGTTGCCAGACCTCCCCATAAGTGATTTATTATCTTAATAGGATAATTATTCTGGTTTTATACTTTCTCTTTATTAGTAAGCTATAATATTGTCCTGAAAGCAAATTTTATATTTATAAAGATAATAAAAATATAGAAGGCGAATATGTCGCGAAAATCACTTTTTACTTTTTTGGATTCAGGGGACCTCAAAACGTGTATATCCATCAAAATAGAATTTTTGACATGAATCCAATACTTTCTCTATATACTAACATATATAGACGTAAGAGAAAGTAAAAATAATAAATAAATCTAAGCTCCACACAGATTCCAGGTTTGGGTAGGTGGATTTTGTAATTTATAATAAGGAAAAACAAAATTTCTCTTATTCTTTATTAAAATTTATCTGCCAACTCGATAGGCAATCTAAGTTTCGTCCTAAGAGAAATTTTGTTTTTCCTTATTATAAATTACAAAATCCATCTATCTAAAACTGGAATCTGTGTGAAGCTTAGATTAAATCACCTGGTTTGAGATCCTATGAAATTAAATAATGAACAGAAATTTACTACCATCACGATGTCACCTTCATGTCAGCCACCAAGCATCAAAACAACAAAACATCAATCAACTTCGTTATGAGTATAAAAAAAACACTTGCAAACATCAACTGTAAGATTAATTTTTTAAGAAAATGTAGAGATTATAATGGTTTTCCATATAATAAATAAATTTGTAAAGGTCAACGACTCTATTAAAATATTTATTAGAATGATTTTTTTTTTTTTTTTTTTTTTGTTTTTAGGTGAAATATTTTCATTTGATTCTTTTTTATTCGCAAAAGAGAGAGTATGCAAACAAACAAACAAGCAAATTGGGTTTAAAGATATTAAACCAATCGAGGGGGAAAGACTATATTTATGTCCACCACGGAATAGTGCATAACGTCATTGTGTTGTCCCGGAAAAACATGAGGATCGAAATTGAATGGCCTGTCTGTATTTTAGTCCGTCTGTCTGTCTGTCTCACTCTCTCTCACCTATTGCAATTGCGATCGTGTTGACTTAACAAGTCGACGTTCAACCAAACGCTCTTACGATATATAGGTTTGTTCAATACAAAGGCCCTCGTTCTGGTTCAACATGGATCTATTCCAATTGAGGGGGTTTTGTTTTAGCAGCCGATAAAACAGACACCTTTGTGGAATTGACAAATTTTCCACTCACCTACTTTGCACAAGACTTCTTCATGTCACATTTGTCAAAGAATCTTGTGATGATGATGTTCACTTACGAAATTGCTTTTCTACCCCCACTCTAAACACTTTAAATAATTTAATACATATTTCACTTTATTCCCAAAAGGTATATTTATTTATTAATATATTTAAATGAAAATCTTTTGAATGAAATTCGACATTTCGCTAAAATAAAACTATGAATGAATGAATGAAATTCATTCTCATTAATCTCTCTATTACTATTCAGAGACGTCGTTTGAGGCAAATGCCTCCCCCCCCCCCCCCAAGGCTTTGAAAAAATAGTAAATTTTGAACTTAGCCCCTGCATACAAACTCACACTTACTGCCTAACTTAAATATAAACAACCTCCTAGCTCATGGTTTAAATTGAACACACACCCACAGACAGACAGACAGACCATGTTGCGAAAACCACTTTTTGGATTCAGAAGACTTCAAAACGTGTATATCCATCAAAATCTCGACATCGAATTTTTGACATGAATCCAATACTTTCTACATATAACGTTATATGAGAACTCAGCAGCTCCATTTTTATCAAGGTCCTTTATCAAAGCTCAAAAATAAACCAAACAAGAGCTCAAATTTTAACAAAATTAAATAATCAGATAAATCAAATATCAATAATTAAAACAAATCAAATAAATAATCAAATTCATTAA
The DNA here is from genome assembly GCA_023213315.1 of Euborellia annulipes. NCBI lineage: Eukaryota > Metazoa > Arthropoda > Insecta > Dermaptera > Anisolabididae > Euborellia > Euborellia annulipes. The sequence continues at coordinate 13,342 of JAKCPI010000336.1, read as the reverse complement.
AAAAAAAAACAAATATTTTAAACAATAAAAGAAGAAAGAAGAAAATACAACAATTACAAAACTAAACCATTAAAAACACAACAATCAATGCTGCCCTCGGGGCTTGGCGTAGAGGTTAGCGTGCTAACCTCGTATACCAAACGTCGCGGGTTCGGACCCCAGGGAGCCGATGATTTTATATAAGGCATTTGGATACTAAATGGCTTATATAAGAATGCCTGGACTCCCATATGTATAATAATAAATATCGGATATCGTTTAAAGTCTTAAATGGCCTAAGTTGCCGAAAAGACTGTGTAAATGTGTGTGTGAATGAGAAAAAAAGTGTGAATGTTTAAAAAAAAAAAACAATCAATGCTCTGCGAGTTGACATCCTATCGTGTTGTCTTCCTACACCGAGTTCTGACATCCTACGAATGATCGACATTTCGGTCTACAAGGAAGCTGCCTTCGTCGAGTCGAACTACAACATAGCCGCCGAAGACATCGATCCAGACTCAAGCAAAAATCATACATCTTTATACAGCTAAGCTCAACTCACTCGATTTTCTTGCCAAATAATAATTTTTGAAAAGGAATTTAGATGAATAATATACTTTAAAACAAATTAATAAATTAAACTTAACTATAATTCAATGGAGTTAGTAATAATTAGAGACCGGATTTTAAGCAAAATGCTTATTGCTCAATTTTATAAGCAGCCATTAGATATTTAATTTCTATTGGGATCTTTAGCATTTCAATACTCTACCTGGTGGCTTAAATTCGAACTAGCGATTGTAGGATAAACCTTCATATGTTTAACGTGATATAAGGGACAAGAACATTTAAACATCTGATATAATTGTATTATTTAAAAAAGTTATAACCCACGAGTAAACATTATTGTTAGATTAATAAATAATACATACATACACTAATATATTCACAAATATGAAATTTTCTCCTTATAAAAATAAAAGCAATGTGTATCTACTTTGTGTTTATGGGTGTAAAAGTCATGCATCTAAGCATGAAACAGTTCGATTTCATTCTTTTCCAAAAAAAAGACAGTATAGTGAAAATTATAAATAATTTTATTGTAGAAGAATCAATCTATCAGATTTAGAAACCTTCTTTTTAATTTTTGCCTCTATCTTTTTCTTGTTTTTCTCTAAAACAATTGTGCTCGAGCAAAGGCGTCTCATATCGTATTTTTTAAGAGCTGATTTATGTGGTGCACTCCAAACACATTTTTTGTTATTATTATTATAAAATTTGTACAGTTTGTATACTCCCTAGATGTATTTTGGAGCATTTTATTTTGAATAATATAAAATTTTATAAAAATCAGAGCTCTTGGGGGGGGGGCAATGCCTCCCCCCCCCCCCAATGACGCCACTGCATGAAATTCTTCTCGTAATCTTGTTGTTTGTAAACAGAAAGCAAGAATTTGGTCTGTCATTGAAACTGTCATTACTATTACTCACTTTAAAACATCACCAGGATCAATAATATTGTCTCCACAAATAAAATTTTCTATTAGTAAGTGTGGCGAAGAAACCTACAAATTTCCTGTACCGTCACACCCATTTTTTATTTTTAATTAAACTTTTTGTCTCATAAAACACATGTACTTGCGTATCAGCTCAGCCATTCAACCTACAATGGCTAGTTCACTTTTTGCCACCAGGTGAAGCCACGCCTCTCCCATAGATCCCAATACGAATTAGGAAAAACTAAGTGTATTGAGATGGCATTTTTTATGCTTTTTTTGTTTTTTTTTTTTTGAGTTTTCATGCTTTTTTTTTCCCTTTCGTGCTTATTTGAACTTATTTTACGAATATTAATAATTCTTTTTTTTTTTTTTTTATCAAAAAACATACTTTTTTCCCATTCACACACGCATACATCAGGGACGTATATAAGGGGGGGAGGGGGAGGGGCCCGGCCCCCTCCCCCCCAAAAAAAAAAAAAAAATTCCAAAAACCCCGCAGTGCGAAAAAATATAGCCCTGTAAAAAAATTTTTTTCCGCAGGGTGAACAAATTTGGTTTACGAAAACAAAATTTTTCGCAGGGCGGGGCGGAATAAATTTAGTTTCTTTAAAAAAAAAATTTGTATACGCCATTGGTATGAGTAAAAATTGCTTATGAGATGCTTTTTTCAACTTTTATGCTTATTTAACAACTTTTTATTCAAGTTTTTTATGCTTTTTTAAGCACTTTTTTCCATTTTTTTATGCTTTTTTGTCCGGTCTTTAGTAATAATAATTTAATTGTTTGTAGATGGCCGTAAGGATGATCAATTTTATTATAAGGACATCGGCCAAAAATAAATACTTTTGCGTATTAACCGTTTATTTGTAAATATTTCGATGTTTTGCAAATCGTTGATTGTACTGAAGATGATTCTATATCACTGGAATCGAAATATTTACAAATAAACGAATAATACGCAAAAGTATTTATTTTTGGCCGATGTCCTTAAAATAAAATTAATAATAATTTAATATTTTAGATATAAGTAATTTCAAAGACATTTTCTTCTTCTCCTTTTCACCTTTCTTAATTGAACTACCAGCTATAAGCCCTACGTATCTAAAAACATTTCGGTTGAAAAAAAGGGATTTCTCAGGCCAGTTGTTCAATAATAATTAATCATAATACAACTAGGGGTGTTCGATTATTGAAAAAAATAATCGATTTTCGATTATAAAAAATAATCGATTATTCCGATTAATCGGTTTCCCGATTAATCGAAAATAATCGGAATAATCGGAGAACCGATTAATCGAAAATAATCGGAATAATCGGAGAACCGATTAATCGAAAATAATCGGAATAATCGGAGAACCGATTAATCGAAAATAATCGGAATAATCGGAGAACCGATTAATCGAAAATAATCGGAATAATCGGAGAACCGATTAATCGAAAATAATCGGAATAATCGGAGAACCGATTAATCGAAAATAATCGGAATAATCGGAGAACCGATTAATCGAAAATAATCGGAATAATCGGAGAACCGATTAATCGAAAATAATCGGAATAATCGGAGAACCGATTAATCGAAAATAATCAAAATAATCGGAGAACCGATTAATCGAAAATAATCAAAATAATCGGAGAACCGATTAATCGAAAATAATCTATATCTATAATGATTTTATTTAAGACATTTGGCTACCAAAAATTTCTTATTTTGAAACGAGTTGGAATATATATTCACCTCAATCGATTATTTGGATACAATCAATGTTAAAAAAAAACACCGATTATTTCTCTAAAATCAGTTATGAAAAAATAATAGATTATTTCCGATTAATCGGTTCTCCGATTATTCCGATTATTTTCGATTAATCGGATTCCCGATTAATCGATTATTTTTTTATAATAATCGATTATTTTTTAAGAAAATAATCGGTATAAAAACGATTAATCGATTATTTTTCCCAGCCCTAAATACAACAGATCATGGTTTGAGGAATTCAGTAAATTCTTTCAGTTAAACTTTATTTATTAAATATTCAAAATTAAGACCGAGATCATTTGAGATAGTTTTATCTGAAGAAAGGAGAGGAATGATTTATAATAATTTAATTGAAATTAAACAAATATAAATAATAAAAATCTGGTGTGACTGGCGCACAGCACACAACTTTCTCTTACCCTTCGGTAAGAGAAAGTTGTGCACCGTGCTGGTCACACCAGATTTTTTGTGTCGAGATATATTTAGTTTCCCATAGCACCTTAGTTTCAAACTTGCATTTTAAATGTTGATTGCTTGAAATAAACTATGGTTATTTTTCAAAATTTTAATCTCATATTTGGACATTTTATACACAATATAGATTCGTAAATAAATACAAAATTTCATAAGAATTGGAAAAAAAAATTTTAAATGCCTAAAAAGTTTCAAAGGGGGACCCCCTTTTGAATCGAAATTAACATACAAATCCCTATAGGAAATTAACATTGTTCCTATGCGAAGATAAGGTAGAAAAATTTAAAACGCGTAGAAAGAGAGAAGATAGTTTTGTGAGAGAGAGAGAGATATGTTTTCTCCGAAAAAAAAAAATGGGCGTTTAAATAATAATTGATTTTTAATCTAATAAAAAGAAAAAGATTTAAATTCGGTTACCATGGCAACCATTTATTTCTCCTATCTTTCCTATGAAGCACAAGGGTAAAGTGTGCTTCAAACAATTTTGAGGGCAAAACGAGAATATACATTTGAAAGAGCATCTAAAAAATAATTGATTTTTGAATTTTAATCAAAATCGTTAGAGCAAATTTTGAGAAAATCGAAAAAAACTGAAAAAGTACATCAGTAAAGTATTAGTACTTTTTGGCCGATTTTGATTAAAAGCTTATTTTGTCGGTCCCGGGGGGTGTTTAACTTAAATATAAAATTTCAGCCTCATAGCTCAATTCCTTCATGCTTAAAATTGAACACACACAGACACACACACACACAGACAGACAGACAGACAGACCATGTCGCGAAAACCACTTTTTTGGATTCAGGGGACCTCAAAACGTGAAGATCCATCAAAATCTCGACATCGAATTTTTGACATGAAACCAATACTTTCTCTCTATATATATATTACATATATATCTGTATAATTTTGTGGTCTAAAATCGCTTATTGGCAATTCTAGATCCGGGCCAAAATGCCCTATTAACAAAAGAAGGTCCTTAGAAAGCAAGGATCGGGATAATTTAATTAAATTACCTTAAGTGGGAATAAATGATGATAGATTTTTCTTTTTAACAACAATATTTAAAATAAAAAGAATAACAAGAACAAAATAGTAAAACCTGGTTGCCTAAATGCAACCTAAAAAATACAAGTAAAATAAAACTTAAAATTACAATTAAATTTAACTAATTAAATTTATATGAATAACTTCAGTATCTTGGAGTGGTGGGCAGTGTTGTCGATCTCAATGAATCCAAACCAGCACCGCGCGTTTCTAAAAACTCCACCATCCACTTGGTACACTGATAATTCTCCAGAAAAACTAACTGGATAAAATAAAATCTCTAAAGATCTTGAGATGGTGTGCGGCTTGCCGATCCTCCTATGGGTCCAAATCAAACCGCGATCGCCTCCAAAGGCTCACCATCTTGAGGGGTCTACTAATAATAATCCATATATAGATGATGGATAATCCTCATTACCGGGATCATGGATAATTTCAGTAGCCCCCGGGTCTGGCGTAGTAGGTAGCGTGCCTACCTCCTATACCAAACGTCGCGGGTTCGGACCCAGGCAGTCCGATGATTTTATTTAAGCCATTTGGATACCAGATGGCTTAAATAAAAATGCCAGTAATTGGTTCCGATAATTCCTCAAAAGGAATAAAAACAAAGGTGGAATCGCCTAAATGGATTCCAAAAAAAGTACACAAAAAAACACGTGGCCACTCACCAGTGGCTCATCTATATCATGCTTTCTCCTTGAAGACCAAACAAGAAAAAAAGAATCATAGCCAGACGGCTGAGGGTCCGGGGCACGGCATAGTCCAGTTAAAGAGATGAGTCATTTGCCACAACACTGCGACCGTGGCGGTCTCTTTAACTTTTCCTAACTAATTTAGGCGCGGGAAGCTTAAACATATACATAGGTAAGAGAAAGTAAAAATTTTATATTAAAATTCGAAAGTTAATTTCGATCGCTACATTTTCTTAAATAAAATTGGTCTTTTGATATAATTTATTTTTTTATTTTCATAATTAAAACCCAAAGTAGGGATGAAACGATACCAGTGAGGTATCGATACTTTTACTCGATACTGGTATCGGTCGCAGAGTATCGAGTACCTACTCGGTATCGATTGAAAACTATCGATACTTACTCGTATCGGTCAATTTTTTCGTAGCTACAATTAAAGATAAGCAAAAACAGCACTAAGTACTGATATTATATTTATTGATATAATAAAAAAAAAACAATAGGTATATACTGTAGTAGCATATCGAATAGAAAAAAAAAATAAAAAAACAAGATTCGCAGCCAGGAGATTAAATAAAAAACTTTTATTTAATTTCTATTTGCTGACGTTTCGGTCTCCAATCACGACCTGCATCATTGGAGACCTCCGAGTAGCAAGTATATGATAGTATTTTTGCACATATCAAAGTAAAAATAAATTGTATATAATTGCAATGAATATTAAAATACCTAAGATAGTGTATAATTGGCAATATTTGCCCTGATGAAGGTCGTAATTGGCGACCAAAACGTCGGCAAATAGAAATTAAATAAAAATTTTTTGCAAATTCCCTGCGAATGTTGATTAAATAAAAATTCAATTTTAGAGGTACTACCCAAAAATCATAATTTTTCAAGATGTTTCCCTGTTGAACACTGCAATAATAAACATTAAAATACAGCGGTAGAAACCATTCCACTTATTTCTAGTATAAATAAGATCAAATGTACGTAAATGTTCTTCCGACCTAATTAATCAAGGACCGAGTATCGATACGAGTATTTTTGACCGATACTTACTTGGTACTCGATTCCAAAAGTACTTGGTATCGAAAGAAAAGTATCGAGTAAGTACTTGTAATTACTCGTATCGTTTCATCCCTAACCCAGAGTGCTACTTATAATATTTTCAAATAATAATCAAGAATAAATACCATTGCACAGGAAACCAGGGAATTGCCTTTGCATTTGACATAAAAGTCTATTAAAATAGGAATGCCTGATTTGACAAAATTTCCGTTTCATATACTCATCTTCCTATCATTTCTCTCCGAAAGTGTTTTCTTCATTTGGATTATAACAAAAATTTTCTCTAATATATAATAAAAAAATATTTTTTCCATTTTCTCAATTAAGAAATACTCTACCTAATTAGTATATTTTAAAATTGATACATGTTCTAAAAAAATTTTTAAAGAATAAAAACAAAAAAAAAAATAAGTTATCATACTGAGAGAGCCATCTTTTGACCGATCAAGTAACTATTATATATATAATATGCTTAATCGAATAATTTTGTGGGGTCAAGAATTCGCGTCCCGTCTCATGCGACAAAAATTTATTTATTTAATTGGCTACCAATAAATTCAAACTACAACTGGGTCTAAATGGCCTCCGATGCCAAAAAAAGACCTTTAATAAATAAAAAAAAAGAGACGAAAAACTCAATTTTTTCGATATTTTTTAATAATTTCAAGATGTTTTTTTTTACTTTTCACTCAGATAGCGTTCGTCGGGTGTGTTGTCACTCAAAGACAAAAACTGACCTCTCGTTAATAAAATCCAAGATAATGGGAAAATTTAGTTGAAACTTAAAATTTAAAAAGAGTTTATAAAGCTTTTGAATATAAAATATATACAAAAAATTTGATGGGTGATAGTTACAAGCTATCCTGACTGGTGGGGGGGGAGGCATTCAGCTGATCGCCCCTTCCTCCCGCCCTTCCTAAATCTCTCTAAATGGTTCATTTATTATAAAAACTTCTTTTTTTAATAAACATTCAGCTCCATTCTGCGAACTTCAATAGCCTGACATGTGAAAGGAGTAAACAATCGGCCGTTAGCGCCATCCTCTCTCTTGACGGTAATTTGGGCAACTAATAAATAATTCCCTCCAAACCTGCATTCATTCAGACTAATTTTTTTATAATAAATAATAAAAATATAAATAAAACATACCGATTAAAAGAGGAATTATCCACACGGGGTCGTGTATCCAACACACACAGTAAAAGAAACACAAACACAAATAATACAATTAAACATTAAATTCGCGAATCGCGTTTTGATACTAACGAGCATCGAGACGTTGGAGCTCAAACTAAATGCAAAGAGACTCACACAGGCCTGTTGCCAAAACGAAACGTCGCGCGCGACGTTGCCATATCTCCCTGGATATACAAACAGGCAAGGATGTTTGCTGAACTAAAAGCGGGACTTTCTCTTACCTATATATGAAAAAAACTTTTCAAAATTGAGTATTTTATCATAATATAACAAAGAAATAAGAAAAACCCTTTTGTTTTAATCTTTAATTTAATCAAACAAATTTCATAAAATTAGTATAAATATCATGGAGGGGACAACCTAGAGGGGGAAGGGGAGGGGGCCTAAGGGGCTATGGAATGGCATTAGATTAGAAAAAGAGCGAAGGTAATGAGTGCGAGTGAGATGGAGAGAGTCGCTTAAAGATGCTGAGTCTCCGTCCTTGGTGCACACAAACCGGATTCCAAACAATACGCGTGACGTCATCTTTTCCCAGAAATAAAAATAAAATTATTATTTATTTTTTTTTTTTTTATATTCATCAAATTAGAAGACAAAAACAAATTAAAATAATTTAAAAAAATGAATATGAAAAAATTATTTTAATAAAGGAAATCAATACATTCTAACTTTTGATTGATTATTGAGGTGGGATTTATTTATTTTTCTTCCTGAGACGGGTGTTAAAAATAATTGTATTTTCAATTTATATTTCGGCCTCTAAGGTCATTTGACTTTTGGGAAATTAAATAAAATGGCTTCCAGCAGGTGAGAGAGTCAACACTCAGCGGGTCACCTATCCACGGTCCAGCAGTTCTTAGCCTTGCTTAACCTGAATTTTCTCTATTTTTTCTGCCTTTTCTCAGAAGCTATTCAATTTAAAAAAATTATTTTTTATACTCAAATTAAAAAAAAAAAAAAAACAAAACAATTAAAAAAAATATTTTAATAATTACCTTCGATAACTAAAAATCTATTGAGTTTTTGAAAAAATGTCAAAGAATAAAAACTTTTTAAAATGTAGTATTTTATCACAATATGATAAAAAAAAATTGAAAATTTCGAAATTCCTGAAAAAACATATTTGGTAAAGTACTACTTCCAAGTGACGTATTTACCCCAAAAGTTGATAGAAATCTACAATTTTAGTGTAAGGAGCATATAGAGCATATACCAAATTTCATCTATCTAGCTGCTTTGGTTTTTTAAGCAATCGTGTTCACACACATACCCAGACGTAATTCCAAAAGAACATACGAGAAAGTCCCGGGGAAGTCATTCCCCATATTTTTTTTTTTTAACACACACTTTTTTCCCATTCACACACTCACACACACATGCACACAGTCTTTTCGGCAACTTAGGCCATATAAGACTTTGACTTTGACATTTGGTATCCAAATGGCTTAGATAAAATCATCGGACTGCCTGGGATCCGAACCCCCGATTAGAGCCCTGCACGGGTACGGGTTGGCCCGTAGGCCCGTTACGTGTGAAAAAAATCGGTCAAAGCGTACTTGTGTACTTTACTGATGTACTTTTTCAATTTTTTTCTATTTTCGAAAACATATTCCTCCTTTTCGGGTACTGAACCGATTTATGGAGTTGAATTTTATTATATTTATTTTAATTATAAAATATTGATGGGGCCCGGAGGACGTTCCACACGCTGATTACTCGTTCAAAAGATATCTTTTAAACGATTTAAGATATCTTCAATATCCGAAACATTCTATAATTTGCATTAAACTTTGAAAATTACAAACACCTTTTAACCTCGTTTAAGGTTTATTTAATTTTATAAATTTGCCCGGGAGCCGTGGCTCAGTGAGAAGACATTAGCTTCTCGCACCGGAGTCCCGGGTTCGCTTCCCATCCCAAGCGAGAAAAATTTATTTCATTTGATTTGACTACAAATCATTTGAAATAAATAGGGATGGGGTCTAAATGGCCTTAGATGCCGAGAAGGACCTTAAAAAAAAAAAAAAAAAAAAAAAAAAAATTTATAAATAATTCGTGCAAAATGAACTTTAATTCTGATAACTTTGCTGCAGTGGTGTAGTGGCAAAATTTTCAGTGTGGCAACGCTAAATACATGACTGGGGGGGGGGGGTGCAACAAAATTTTGCATATTTTACAGATCTTTTTAAAAATCATTCATCACGTTTATTTATTCAAACCAAGGGCGGATCCAGAGGTGTTTCTCGGGGGGGGGGGGGTAATCTGTTGTGACTCGTCGCACAGCACACTATTTTTTTTAAATTTCGGTAATTTAAAAGCGCATTCTGTACTTGTTTGCCAAAATATAAATACACATCAAATTTTTAAGTATTAATTTTAAAAATTTTACATTAAAAATAAATTTTTTTGCGAAAAAAAGGTATTTTTTCGAATCTCGGGGGAAGGGGGATAATTACCACCTTTACCCCCCCCCCCCTTGTATCCGCCCTTGATTCAAACCAGAATAGAAATTTCATGCAGGGTTTTGTGATAGAATATATTCTTAAACTGCATTTTCTCTACTTTTTCCACTGTTAACCTACTTGAAAAACCAGAAAATCCTTTCTAGAATAATTTATTTTTAAAACCTTTTCATTGCTTTGAAATACATAAGCACCACAAGAACTTTGATTTAAAACGCTCAACATTTAACCAATTAGTTTAGCTCCTCATTTTCTCTTAACCCTAGAAGAGATTATAGTATCATTTTCTTAAATACCACTTGAGGTATGTTCCAAGTTGAAGACAGAATTGTGAATTCCCTCTGACAAGCATCAGTTAGTTGTATTTGTCTGTTGCTGTCCTAGTTGTCTTGACACCCTAAATCCTAAAGGAATTCTTGGGTAGTCGTCTGGGATTAATTAATCAAAAATACATCATAGTGATAGAAGATAGGAATAAATAATTGAAATGAAAATTTCTCATTAGCATATATCTTTTAAACAATATTGTTTATTATAATAAATTTTTAACATTAACAGATATACTTTACAAAAAATTTGGTGTTTCTGGTCGCACACCGCACAACTTTATCTTACCTTCGGTAAATGAAAGTTATGTTTTTGTGTCGACATTTGGTTTCCGACGATACATGTGGATTATAGATGTAAAATTAAACATAGATTAAAAATTAAATATAGAAAATATATTTTCTTGACAACCAAAATCTCGACATTGAAATGCAATAAGATTATGATATCAGAGTCAACTTTTTGAGTGCATCTTGGTTATATACCTTCTGTCATTTTCTATATATTTTGAATTTTAAATTGTTACATTTGATAAAATTACATTGTACAGTGACTGCGAAAGTTGAATCCACTCATGCTTTATCATTATATAATTAATTTCATTGTGTTAAAGAAAATTAAAAAAATGTTTAATGGAACTTTTGATAAAAACAATGAAATTATCACATGTATAAACCCATGGGTTGTGCTTTAACTATGTCATTCACTGTACTAAACATTCATGGGCGTAACTAGGGGGTGCCGGGGGTGCCTCCCCCCCCCAGAAGGCTCGTGGCCCTCCAGAAAGCTCCTTGCCCCAAGAAAAATTGACAAAATGGGGCTTTCCAGGCCCACCGGAGGATAGCTGGTCCCATGCCCCCCCCCCTCAGCCAAATTCTTTAGTTACGCCCATGGTGGTCTTCAAACAATTTTGAAAGCAAAATGAGAACAGCATCAAAAAAATAATTGATTTTTGAATTTTAAGAGAAAGTAAAAATTAATATGTCAAAATAAATTTAGAAAATCGATTTTTAATCATTTTCAGAACGTTTTGAGACTAAAATTTCATTGTTTTTGCTTGAATATTTTATATATTAACTTATTCAGTCAATATCAAGGCCTAAATGTGTTTATTTAATTAAAAAACAATAAATTAGGATAATTAGACAATGAAAGAGGCAGTTAAAATTTGAAGATATAAAAGGCAATTAATAAACCCCCATTTTATGTGGTCGTAGTTAAATAAAAAAATGTCTATAGCTTTATAATTGATCGAAAAGACCAGTTTTGCATTTTTCCACAAATCCAACGAAAAATAAGAAAGATATAGCGAGTTTTTGTAAAGCGAATCTGCGCGTGAAAAAAAGCCTAGACGAGAGTTAAGCGAGGCTCCCTGGCTGCACTCTGGGCGCCGATCGAATTAGAAAAAACAAATTGATGCTCTCCCATCATTTGAAATAATTGCCTAATTGATTGATTTCATATTTTTATGCTTTTATAAAATTTTATTCAAAACTTTTTTTTAACTATAAGAATAAAACACTGCATATTTATCTATAAAAAAATTCAATCCTTTGAGAAAAAATAAAATTTCAAAAATATTTTGTCTTCAATCAAAGAGATGCTTATTTCTCATAAATATATTAAATAATAAAATCCATCCCTTTAGACCTTTAGTTCAGTGCTTGTTAAACTTTTTTGAGTCGCGTCCCCGTTGGGACCAAATAAATATCTCACGGCCACTTCTATTTTTTTTTTTACATTCTCTTGCCTATGTGTGTTCAATTTTAAGCATGAAGGGATTGAGCTAGGAGGCTGAAATTTTATATTTAAGTTAGACACCCCCCCTGAGACGTGGAAATAGCTTTTAATCAAAATCAGCCAAAAAGTACTAGTACTTTACTGATGTAGTTTTTTAGTTTTTTTCGATTTTCTCAAAATTCGCTCTAATGATTTTTTTTTTAAATTAATAAATCAATTATTTTTTAGATGCTCTTTAAAATGTATATTCTCATTTTGCCGTTGAAATCTTCTGAAGACCACTTTACACTTGTTCTTCATATGAAATATAGGTGAAATGGTTGCCATGGTAACAGAATTTAAATCTTTTACATTTTAGATTAAAATTCATATAAATCAATTATTTAGATGCCCTTTTAAAAAGTACACATAGATAATATTTTGTGAAAATTGTTTCAAGTACTCAAATCATTTCATCTAAATTAAATTTTACACTTTGATATTTAACTACCCTACAGTAATAATAAATATCGCTTGTGTTCAAATAAATATAAAAACCATGTGATGATGAAGAATTGAAAGATTTTTTTTTTTAATCTAACTAAATATATAGTCTATCATTTATTTGGCAATATTCTCTGACTGCATAATTAATTTTTTTTCTCGTTCAATTTTTATAATTCTTCCAAATGTCCAAAAAAAAAAAAAATTAAAAAGCTATTAAATTATTATTAATAAAAGAGAAATAATATTTCTTAGAAACGAGGGGAGGGCGCCTGGCGACAATCAGAGCGGAGTGGAGGGGGGAGCCTGCAACTCGCCACCCTCCCCTCCTTTGGTCAATTTAAGAGCACAAAATAATTATCTATTGGAAATGAATAAAAACTTAGATAATTCAAATGTCTATAACTCGAAAACGGCGCATCCAATTCGCATCGGATTTTTTGTAATGAGTTTAGAATTTCCTAGAGAATATTCACATGCAACTAAAATTGAATAATTCAGAATATATTTTTTTTTTAATCTAACCATCCGTTCAACCAATCAAATGATAGTAAAAAGGAAAAAGGATCATCCTATATTCTCTGAAATTTTCCCTTTTATCTGTATATAAAATTTTCAGTT
>JAKCPI010000335.1:0-13778 GCA_023213315.1 Euborellia annulipes | reverse complement strand
CTTCAATCAAAGAGATTTCTCATAAATATATTAAATATAAAATTTCAGCCTCTTAGCTCTTTTCAATCTTGAGATATCTTCAGGGTGGTTAAAAAAAATCACTTTATCAGGTCTATTCTCTAAAAACAGGCGTTAGTTAGTTAGTTAGAAATATTTATTCATTATTAGCTTTACATATTGTTTTCCACTTAGGGAAAATATGCTTTACAGTTTGATACAATTTTTGTTTAGACCCTTTAATGGTCTTTTAAACATTGCCCACAGTTTGATGAAAAACAGGCGTTAAAATTTCAAATAAACAATGGCAAAGTAAGTGTGTTTCAGATATAGGAACCCGAGAAAAAAATTTTTTTTTAATCTGACTTTTTATTCTCCGAGATCCGTATGCACTCGTTCACAAATTGTAAATGTGACCAGTGACTCTGGTCTCGGTAGTAATTAAAATATTCAAAAGGAAAAATTGATTGGTTTGCCAATATTTATAAAAAAAAAAAAATAGTTATACTATTATACCTTATATAGGAATTTAGGAAATCGTAACTTTAAGAATAAATAACTCAAAAAGTTATAGGAATATCGAGATGAAAATAATTTTCCTGTAATTTCTAGAAGGTCCTCTTTCAGCATATAAAATTTCGTTTCAAAATTCCAAAAGTTCGTCAAATAGAGCGTGACAGACAGACAGACAGAAGGACATTAGCGAATTATATATATAGATTGTTTGCTCTGTTTATTTAAAAAATTTTATGCTCTATTTTAGAATTTTTTTTTCGTCCATAGACTCTGGGGTCCATATCTCCCCGGTTGAGAAACACTGTTTGAAAGTAGTAATTAAATATGAATAATATCGTTATTCATTTGAAATAATTAAAAAAAAAAAAAAATTGTATATTTTACTTGAGATTATTTTTATTGCAAAGTGAAAGGAGATTGTGTCTGGCCAGTGTTCAAGGTCAACAAGATCATAAAACTTAACAATCCAACTGGCATCATCAAATCTATTAATAAATATAGACAGGCCCAGACAGTCAATCTACTAACCAACCTGAATATATTGTCTCTCAATAAGAATGTTTGCAAGTTCAAATAGAGAAATTAAATTGTTAAGAATGATAAATAGAACAATTTTGTTTATACAAATTAATTAAATAAATTAATATTTTAAGAGATATTTTGATTTTTTTTTTTTTTTGTTCCTTCATCACATCCAATTTTTAATGACAAAAATCGAGATCATTTCTGTTAAGCAATATCAATCTCGGGATGGATGACCTCCAAGGAACAAGAGAATGAGAGACATGCAATTTATAAAACACTTTAATCAAAATAATCTCCACACTTTGAAAATCAATTCAATTAATTTTAAAAGAAAGAAAGACGCAAAGGCATAACAGACATAGTTGGGGTAACTTGTGATAAAAAAAAAAAAAATATTTGACTAATTTTGAGGTAAATCGTAAATAAAATCACTCAGACAAACAAAAGAAAGGAATACGTCATCAGAGCAATAAATAAAATCAATAGATATTATAGAAAAAAATTTATTTTTTATTACCTAATAAAAATTCGAACCTTAAATAAGAATGCCTGGATCCCAAATTGATATATTTACCAACAAGCGTATCGTTTGAAGGCCTAAATGCATGGGCGTAGCCAGACATCTTGTTAGGGGGCCAACCCCTCGTTAGGCCGAGAGGTGGGGGGGGGGGGGTTTGCAATTAATATATACACAGATTATTAATTATTTATTTAAATAAAAATAAATTAAATTAATGTATTGGATTGGGGCGTTAAAAAAAAATTCACAATGGGAAAAATATATATTTGTTTGTTTGTTTTTAATTTTTAGGACAAGCCAGGGGGGGCAACGACCCCCCTGCCTCCCCCTGGCTACGCCCATGCCTAAATGGCCTAAGTTGCCTAAAAGACTGTGTGTATGGGTGTGTGAGTGTGAATGGGAAAAAGTGTGAGTGTTTAAAAAAAAAAAAATGATTAAGCTACCTTTAATATCATTTATTTTATTTCAAAAGTGAATAGTACAAATTTATTTGTTATAAACAGATCTATTAATTCCAAGGTTTAAGTAAACTTTTTTTTCGTATTTTTTTTTATTTTTTACCTCTATAGTCAATGACTCCATAAATATTAACTTAATAAAAAAAATTGCAGAGACCTTTTTTGTAGAGAATTGAATTTTCTACAAAAAAGTCTTTAAAAATTTTTCTCAAATATGAATATTCCAAGAGATATTTGAAAAAACTACGATTTTATAAAAAAATGAACCTAAATCAGATTGTGGCACGTGTTCTTTTTGTTTAAAATAAAAAAAATAAAAAATCCCCTTATTTTTTCATCAAAAAGAATGTTTTTTTTTTTTTTTAGGTGTAGGAAAAAATTTAATTTTTAACGACCACTCTAATGTACAGTGAGGGTCAATATTAATTCCCAACCATGAGTTTTCTACTTGTGATTATTTCATTATTTTTTATAAAAGAAAATGAAAATTTTTATTGGAAATTTTCTAGGTTTGAACCAAGAAAAAATTTCCATTAAAAATATATAATATTTTTTAAAAACAATAAAATAATCACAAGTAGAAAACGCATGGGTGGGACTTAATATTGTCTGCACTGTACATATAACACAAGTTTGAGAAAATGTGGTTCACATTCTTTTACACTTCTTTTTGCTCGTTATGCGAATTACTCGTTATGAAAGGTGCTAGTTAAGCGAGGTTCTACTGCATATATATCTAGATAAGAGAAAGAAAAAAAAAAATCTAATTTCCATCTAGCAATATTTTTCAATTTTAGAAAGAGCAATATTGCATATTTAGGCATTAACGAATTTAACTCGCAACTCGCGTCAACAGTCTAAATGTTTTCAGTTAAAATTAGATTACAATTTTGAATTAAGTGAATAATCAGAACTCGTCATTTTCAAATTCAATATGTTTAATAAATGGGACTAACAGCTAGCTCAGCGTTAATTGGGGGAAATTCATAACATCGTAACCCTTACTCCCGTTTTCTTCTTAAAGTGAATGGATTGATAAATGGAATACAAATCTAAAATGCAAACATATTCCATCACTTTGTGAAATTAGATGAATTTTTTTATCTAAAAAAAAATTTATATGAATTATAAATCAGAAGAAATATTAAAATAAAATTTTATCTTAAAAAGATAACAAACACAGATTCCAGGTTGGAATTCTCAGTGTATCTTAGTATATAAATAAGAAAAAACACACATACAGACAGACCAAAACGTGAAGATCCATCAAAATCTCGACATCGAATTTTAGACATAAATACAATACTTTCTCTCTATATATATTAACATATATAAAGGTAAGAGAAAGTAAAAAAATTTATTAGCGATCATTACCTACATTCACTTGTTCAATAAATATTATTTTGAGGGTTTTTCTATTAGAGAGCCTTTCTCTATCTCTTTCAATTAAGCCACGTTTGCTCTCTCCTCTCTCATAGACAGGCGGGTCACACACACACACACATTAAGCGATTCCTGGAAACCATAAAATATTAAATATTTGTTATTTTTTTAGAAATAAACAATAAAACATATCGATGCATCATTTAACGCTAAATAATAAATAAAAGGAGTTTAAATATAAAACAAAAAGATTTGATATTTAGTTTGCTAAAGTTTTATAAACAAAATTAATAAATAATATAGTTTGTATTTATACATTTTTTTAGCAAAAAAAATTTTGGATTATATTATTTTATAAAAATAGGAGGAAGGGGGCGACATACGACTAAATATTTTTAAGGGAGGCGTGGTAACATAAAGTTTGGAAACCCCTGTATTAAAGAATCCAAAATAATATTCAGAATTAATTCATTTGATTAAACAATTCATGCTGGTTCAAATGGTCTATTCCCTAATTCTCTATCTAGAATAGTTTATTAATTTAAACCGAAAAACTCACCTGTCATAATTAACTCTGAAAATCGATTTTTATTTATTTTTTAGACGTTTCACGACTAAAATTTGATTCTTTATGATAGAATATTGTATATACTAATTTATTCAACCAATTTTAAATCGTAAATTTGTTTATTTAATTAAAAAACTAAAAAATTCCAACAGGTGATTATTAAAAAAATGGGGCGGGAGTTTGAAATGTAATATCCTGGGAGACCCGAATAAACCCTTATTTTAATGGGGTGTAAATTAACCAAAACTTTCCTAGGTCTTTAGAATTGTCTTAAAGAGTCAGCTTTGCATTTTGCCACAGATTGAGAGTCAAATATTTGAGTTATAGCAACTTTTTAAAAGGCCGTCTGATCGGGCGAAAAAGATCCACGCAAGAGATACGCGAATCTCCCCGCTAGGTCTTTGTGCGCAAAGACAATTACAAAAAAAAAATTGACACTTCCCCATAAATAATTTTATTTCCCATTTTACATATTAATAGTAGTTTTATATGTTCTTATTGAAAATTTTTTTAATTATTTACTCGTTTACTTAATAAATATGTATTTTTGAGGCACAGTCCTGAAAAAAAAAAAAAAAATTAAAAATTATCTGTCCAAATTTTAAAAAATTCGAAATAAATCAACCCTTTGGGATACAGGGTTGATCTTAAAATATTTCAAAATCTTATTAATTCTAGTTTAGTAGGAAAAAGGCGATTTAATTCAAAAAAAATCTGGTGTGACTGTAGCACCAGATTTTTCGAGTCGACATATATTTAGTTTCCGCAGATAGGCCCTATATTTGAATTCAAGGTGTAAAATTAAAAATGTAAAAATTTAAAATGTAAAATACTCTTTGGCCAATTTTGATTAAAAGTTTATTTTCACGCCGCAGGAGAGTGCGTAACTTAAATATAAAATTGCAACCTCGTAGCTCAATTCCTTCATGCTTTAAAGTGAACACAGACAGACCATGTCTCGAAAACAACTTTTTACAACGCTTTTTTTAAATTCTGACAGAGGCGTACCGTGGGGGAGGACCAGGCCCCGAGCCCACAAATATTTGTCTTTTAGAAGCCCCGGGGCAGCGGAAATAATTTCAACAGGAGGGGGAAAAAAATTTTCAGCAGTGTGGAAAAATAGTTTCGAAAAAATTTTTTCCACATTGAACTCTTATATCCCCCTTTTCTAGTGACGCTAGGCCCCCAACTGTCTCGGTACGCCTCTGGAGTCAGGGGCCTCAAAACGTGTATATCCATCAAAATCTCGACATCTAATTTTTGACATGAATCCAATACTTTCTCTCTCTATATATAAATATTAACATATACATATAGGTAAGAGAAAGTAAAAATTTGAGATACAGGATTGATCTTAGCACTTTTCAAAACCATTATTAATTCTATTTTAATTGTGCATAGCAAATCGATTTATTCAAAAAAAAAACACACGAACATCTCAAAAAATAAAAGAAAGTTGTATGACGTGCGTTTAGTCACACCATGAGGTAACGATATAAAAAAATTAATTTCGAGAATGAGTCAGCAAAAATGATTTAAGAGAATCACAAAGAACTAGTCATTTCAAATGAACGAGATCGTTTTCTAATGCATTGGATTAAAATGATTTATTCAAGAGAAAGAAGACAATGAGTGCAAATGAGAGAGAGATACTCACTTAAAAATGCTAGTTTCTATCTATCGGCCGAAAAACCGGTTTTCAAACAATGCGTGATGACGACCATTTTTCTGAGAACCAATTAAAGAAATAAAAATATATTTTTTATCTTTGACAAATTAAAAAAATAAAATCAATAAAAATAAAAATCAGATAAATTATTTTAATAAGAAATCTGGTGTGACTGACGCACAGCACACAGCTTTCTCTTACTCTTCTAGAATAAAAAGTTGTTCAATAAGCTTAAAATTTGAAAAAAAAAAAAACATCTCATAAGCAACTTCTACTCATACCGGATAATACGGAAGGAGGGGGGAGGGGGGTAAAAGGAGGCAATTCCCCCCTCACCCCCCGAGATTTGAGAAAAAATATTTTTCTTGTAAAATAAATTTTATTTTTAATATAAAATTTTAAAAATTAATAAAAATTATATTTGTATAACCTCTAGGCTCAGGGACCCGCATCTTGTGGGTACGTAGATGGCAACCACGAGCTTCCCGAGCTAGGACAGGCAGTCCTTCAATTCTTTGTATGTCTGTCTCTTCCTTCCTCTTTTCAACAGGCGTCAGACCGTGCGGCGGGCCGGCCTGTCCCGTATCGCGGGAATAAGACGAGGACAGAAGAAAATATTTCTTCTTCTTCTTTCTTTGCCTTAATCCCACGTTGCGGGGTCGGCGGAGGGGGTGGGGGTTTTTGCGGCCAAGAAGGAATAGAACAGGCCGGCTCGTCGCACGGTCTGACGCCTGTTGAAGAATAGATAATAGAAGGGAAGAGACTGACATGCAAAGAAAAGAAGTACTGACAGTTCCAGCTAGGGCAGCTCGTAGTCGCCATCCACCTACCCACAAGATGTGGGCCCCTGAGCAAACGGAAGAAGATATTTGTATAGCCTATATATTCTGATAAATAAGTACAGAATGCAATTTTAAATTACTGAAAGTAAGAGAAAGTCCTGTGCTGTGCGGCCAGTCCCACCAAATTACCCCCCCCACCGTGAGGGTTCCCCATGGGTCCAGGGGGCCGAAGGCGGGGATTTGCGCAGTTGCCGAAGGATTGATTTGTTTTACATAAACGTTTTTGCTGAATAATATTTTGAATTATTTTTAAAAATTATATAAATATATGTAAATTAAGGTCTAGTAAGCACGAAGGGGGAAAAAAGCATGAAAACTTAAAAAAAGCATAAAAAATGCAATCTCAATACTCTTGGTTTTGCCTAATTCGTGTAGAAAATTAAATATCTAATTATTGCTTATAAAATTCAGCAATAAGCATTTTGCTTAAAATCCGGTCTTTAATTAGATATAACTATCGAGCCCCCGAGCAAATAACTGTGGGAGCCAATCACTGTATTGTAACGAATATTTTAAAATTTGAAAGAGAATAATTTATTGGTAATTTTAATTTGCCTGGGCGCTTATGGAATTTCCTTATGGAGTGGCCTATTTCTCTTTCGATTTGTATTTATAAATCTTCTCGAGATTTAAGAAAATTATAAAATTTGGCTCACAAAATCGAATATCAATGATTTTTGCAAAATTCTATATCAGCGGTTCCCAACCCGTGGGCCGCGGGCTGATTGGAACTGGGCCGCGGACGTCTAAGAAAAGTTAAAAATTATATATATTTATATAAAAATATATATATATATATATATATATATATATATATATGCATATATGCACTGGGCCTCAGCTGTTTTTTTACGGAAAAAGTGGGCTGCACATCACAAAAGTTTGGGAACCACTGTTCTATATTATTCGACATAAAATATTCCAAAATCCTGTATATCTACGAGTAGTATTTGTAAGTAAATTTTAAGAAAAAAAAAGTTTGCCCCCCCCCCCCCCAAGAAAAAGTTGAAATGACGCCACTGCTGCTGACATTTCATCTAACAACTTAATTATGATGATATTATTTGATTTTAATTACCCTCCAGAGGCTATTCCATCGCTGCCATGCCAAGCCTAAAATTTATTGACGGACTAGTTTTTTAAAATTTATTTGACAAAGCGTGTGTAGTGACCCTCGCATTGAATCTCTCACAAAAAATTCCAATTTGATCATTTATTAAAAAAAATTATTTTCCCAAATAGATATAAATGTTTGCTATTTTTCTCCAAGGTTAAACGCAATTACAAAAGACCTTAAAGCTCAAAAGTCGGTGGGCAGGAAGAAAAAAGGCTATAATGCTTTATTGTATGACAAACCACCCTCTAAAAAGAAACACATTTCACATAAAGTCTTTGAGATTTAAGATAGGTATGCCATTATCTGAACAAAATATCTCCTCATTTTAAAGCAACAATCTTGTTATACGTATTTAAACAGTTGAATTATATCATCTGAATAAAATTTGTTTTAGCCTCAAGATAATAGACTAATGCCGGGTTGCAAGAAAACAGTTCTGTAAACATTTAAAAGTCTGTTAGTAAACATCGCTTTGGGCTTTAAAATTATAGCCTGTTGCTAAAGCAGCTTTAAAGGAACTGTTAACTATTCCCTACTGTTATGATATATAGATAGATGCAAAACGATTGGGCCACCGAAAATGACAGCTCTCTATGTAGTTGGCCAGTTGACCGCAAGGGCGCATTGTCAAATTGTATAATTTATAATAGTACCAAAATTATAAAGAAATAAAAATAGTAATTATATTTATATTCTTTAAATTTTAATTGTTAATATTAGGTTACAAAACAAAAAATGTTTAAATATTTAAATATCGTAAAATAAAAATAGGCCCTCGGGGCATGGCGAGAGGTTAGCGTGCTAACCTCATATACCAAACGTCGCGGGTTCGGACCCCAGGCAGTCCGATGATTTTATTTAAGCCAATTGGATACCAAATGGCTTAAATAAGAATGCCTGGATATGTATATTTATTAATAACGGATATCGTAAAAAGTCTTATATGGCCTCAGTTGCCGAAAAGACTGTTGAATGTGGGGAGTGGAGTGTGAATGAGAAAAAGTGTGTGTTTTTATAAAAAAAAAAAATAAAAATAAAAATAATAAATACGTTGGTAGATCTGGCTGTCAGATGTTAAATTATAAAGAAACTGGGAATATACTATAACCTCCTTTTTCACTTCATCGAATGAATATCTATAATAATTAATAATATCGCTTAATACGTTTCAGAAACTAAAGAAAACTCAATTAAATTAATCATTTATATATTACCTCTCTCGCGTGATAATATAGTCACTAAATTCTTATTTATTTCAATGAAACAAATCAGGTTAGTGGATACTAATTTTAAGGTCCGAATTTCACTTTAGTTTATAGACAGTTTTACGACCAATCACCTTTAAATACGTTCTTGCAACCCAAAATTTACAGTTTAAACTACAAAACGTTTAACGAACCGTTAAATACGTTCTCAACCCCATAGAATTGAAGAATGTAAATGTACTATTAGCTTTGAATGAATTCTTCAAGGGTTTGGAATTAAAAGAAATGAAAAGGAGAGGTGGTACTTAACTAGAGGTTTGAAGAAAGGAAAAAAAAGGTTTGGTGTTTTCTTTTGTAATGCTGAAAATTCAATTTCTATCTATTCTATTACAAGTCTATTCAATAATTAAAGACGGGAATTTGATTAAGTAGAAATATTCTCTAATTGAAATAACTGGATAACAAAAAAAAAAATATATTGATGGTACTTTACTTTTCAAAATGAAGTGGACAAACACCTTCAGAATCGTATCCAGAGAAGGGATTTAGGATTGAAACAATCCGACCAATTGTCTCTCCCCATACCTAAGTGAATAAATTTTAAAAAATATTACATTTTTTTTATAATTTTTAAAATTTTAACTACTTATATTTTTCTCTAAAAAGCATTTATAAAAATGTATTCAAATTAATGACTGGCGTTTGTTCAATATATTTTGAAATGTTTATTTACATGGGCGTAACTAGAGAATGTGGCTGGGGGGGGGGGGGCATGGGAGCAGCTAACCTCCGGAGGGCCCCGAAAGCCCCACATTTTCTCAATTTTTCTTGGGGCAGGAAGCTTTCTGGGGGGGGGGGGGGCATCCCCCCGGCACACCCTAGTTAGGCCCATGCCTCTCCCTCTCCTAACGCGTTACGTAATATGTAGACATCCCCTATGGTATTTATTTAAAATTTATATAATATTCGTTTATTTAATAAAAATTGGGAGTGCGGAGATTGCTAAAAAAGAGAAATAAAAAAAAAAATCTGGTGTGACTGGCGCACAGCACACAACTTTTCTTACCTTCGGTAATCGAAAGTTGTGTACTGTGCTTGTCTCACCAATTTTTTTGTGTCGACATGTATTTAGTTTCCGACAGTACGGTACATTCGATTTTCAAGATGTAAAATTTATAAGTATGACAAAATATTTATATTTTGTTACCATAGCAACCATAGGAGAAATTCCTATCTTTCCTATGAAGAACAAGAGTAAAGTGGTCTTCAGAAGATTTCAATCACAAAATGAGAATATACATTTTATAGAGAATCTAAAAAATAATTGATTTTTGAATTAAAAAAAAAATCGTTGGAGCAAATTTTGAGAAAATCGAAAAAAACTGAAAAAGTGCATCAGTAAAGTACTAGTACTCTTTGGCTGATTTTGTTCAAAAGCTTCGTGTCACGTCCCATGGGGGTGCCTAACTTAAATATAAAATTTCAACTTCCTAGCTCTTTTCGTTCTTGAGATATTTTGTTCACAGACACACACACACACACACACACACACACCCCCCCCCCCCCCCCCCCCACACACACACACACACACACACACAGACAGACCATGTCGCGAAAACCACTTTTTTGGATTCAGGGGACCTCAAAACGTGAAGATCCATCAAAATCTCGACATCGAATTTTTTACATGAAACCAATACTTTCTCTATATATTAACATATATATAGAGTAGAAAAATAAAAGGCCGAGCAGCTAGATTTATTTCTTTAATAGAGAACTCACAGGGACATGATTTTGATTTTGACTCGGTGAAAATTCTGGGTTTCGAGGGCAACGCATTTAAAAGGCAAGTTCTAGAATCCATATTTATTTTTATTAATCAAACAGTGAATTGCAAAAGGGACTTTAAAACTACGGTCCTCTCTTACAGAAATGTAATAAAATAACTATATAGGCCTATATTGTTTGGTTTTGTCAAGTGTATTATTTAAAATTGAATTTGCCCGAGGTCTCAAAAAGTAAAAAGAAAAAAATTAAATATTAAATAATATTTGTTATGTCAATTTATAAATACTTTGGGAATTTATTTTAATATTAAAAAATCTATTAATATGTTATTAAATTAGAACTAATAGGTAGACTATATAAGATGCGTGTAATTAAAATAAAATTTATATTGACTTTTGGCGCTGAATGCATTGTATCTGATAGATCGTAATGAAATTTATGAAATGTCTGTCAAACAACTTGAGAGGTTTTTCTTATGACTGAACTCTAGGTAATGATAATTTTTATGTCTTGAAATTTTATTTATACAACCTCTTGATGTTATGTTTTTTTGTAAACTCCATTGTAGCCATGAAGATGGTCGCATAGTCGACCGAAACGTCGCTGTGAGTTCTCTATTAAAGAAATAAATCTAGCTGTGAGTTCTCTATTAAAGAAATAAATCTAGCTGCTCGGCCTTTTATTTTTCTACTACATATTGATTCAGCTATTCACCTCGCTAACATATATATAGAGGTACGAGAAAGTAAAAAAAACTGAAAATTTTATATACAGATAAAAGGGAAAATTTCAGAGAATATAGGATGATCCTTTTTCCTTTTTACTATCATTTGATTGGTTGAACGGATGGTTAGATTAAAGAAAAAATATATTCTTAATTATTCAATTTTAGTTGCATGTGAATATTCTCTAGGAAATTCTAAACTCATTACAAAAAATCCGATGCGAATTGGATGCGCCGTTTTCGAGTTATAGACATTTGAATTATCTAAGTTTTTATTCATTTCCAATAGATAATTATTTTGTGCTCTTAAATTGACCAAAGGAGGGGAGGGTGGCGAGTTGCAGGCTCCCCCCTCCCCTCGGCTCTGATTGTCGCCAGGCGCCCTCCCCTCGTTTCTAAGAAATATTATTTCTCTTTTTATTAATAATAATTTAATAGCTTTTAATTTTTTTTTTTTTGGACATTTGGAAGAATTATAAAAATTGAACGAGAAAAAAAAATTAATTATGCAGTCAGAGAATATTGCCAAATAAATGATAGACTATATATTTAGTTAGATTAAAAAAAAAAAAATCTTTCAATTCTTCATCATCACATGGTTTTTATATTTATTTGAACACAAGCGATATTTATTATTACTGTAGGGTAGTTAAATATCAAAGTGTAAAATTTAATTTAGATGAAATGATTTGAGTACTTGAAACAATTTTCACAAAATATTATCTATGTGTACTTTTTAAAAGGGCATCTAAATAATTGATTTATATGAATTTTAATCTAAAATGTAAAAGATTTAAATTCTGTTACCATGGCAACCATTTCACCTATATTTCATATGAAGAACAAGTGTAAAGTGGTCTTCAGAAGATTTCAACGGCAAAATGAGAATATACATTTTAAAGAGCATCTAAAAAATAATTGATTTATTAATTTAAAAAAAAAATCATTAGAGCGAATTTTGAGAAAATCGAAAAAAACTAAAAAACTACATCAGTAAAGTACTAGTACTTTTTGGCTGATTTTGATTAAAAGCTATTTCCACGTCTCAGGGGGGTGTCTAACTTAAATATAAAATTTCAGCCTCCTAGCTCAATCCCTTCATGCTTAAAATTGAACACACATAGGCAAGAGAATGTAAAAAAAAAAAAAAATAGAAGTGGCCGTGAGATATTTATTTGGTCCCAACGGGGACGCGACTCAAAAAGTTTAACAAGCACTGAACTAAAGGTCTAAAGGGATGGATTTTATTATTTAATATATTTATGAGAAATAAGCATCTCTTTGATTGAAGACAAAATATTTTTGAAATTTTATTTTTTCTCAAAGGCTTGAATTTTTTTATAGATAAATATGCAGTGTTTTATTCTTATAGTTAAAAAAAAGTTTCGAATAAAATTTTATAAAAGCATAAAAATATGAAATCAATCAATTAGGCAATTATTTCAAATGATGGGAGAGCATCAATTTGTTTTTTCTAATTCGATCGGCGCCCAGAGTGCAGCCAGGGAGCCTCGCTTAACTCTCGTCTAGGCTTTTTTTCACGCGCAGATTCGCTTTTCAAAAACTCGCTATATCTTTCTTATTTTTCGTTGGATTTGTGGAAAAATGCAAAACTGGTCTTTTCGATCAATTATAAAGCTATAGACATTTTTTTATTTAACTACGACCACATAAAATGGGGGTTTATTAATTGCCTTTTACATCTTCAAATTTTAACTGCCTCTTTCATTGTCTAATTATCCTAATTTATTGTTTTTTAATTAAATAAACACATTTAGGCCTTGATATTGACTGAATAACTTAATATATAAAATATTCAAGCAAAAACAATGAAATTTTAGTCTCAAAACGTTCTGAAAATGATTAAAAATCGATTTTCTAAATTTATTTTGACATATTAATTTTTACTTTCTCTTAAAATTCAAAAAATCAATTATTTTTTTGATGCTGTTCTCGTTTTGCTTTCAAAATTGTTTGAAGACCACCATGGGCGTAGCTAGAAAATTTGGTTGGGGGGGCATGGGACCAGCTATCCTCCGGTGGGCCTGGAAAGCCCCATTTTGTCAATTTTTCTTGGGGCAAGGAGCTTTCTGGAGGGCCACGAGCCTTCTGGGGGGGGGAGGCACTCCCGGCACCCCTCTAGTTACGCCCATGAATGTTTAGTACAGTGAATGACAAAGTTAAAGCACAACCCATGGGTTTATACATGTGATAATTTCATTGTTTTTATCAAAAGTTCCATTAAACATTTTTTTAATTTTCTTTAACACAATGAAATTAATTATATAATGATAAAGCATGAGTGGATTCAACTTTCGCAGTCACTGTACAATGTAATTTTATC
Organism: Euborellia annulipes; assembly: GCA_023213315.1. Classification (NCBI taxonomy): domain Eukaryota; kingdom Metazoa; phylum Arthropoda; class Insecta; order Dermaptera; family Anisolabididae; genus Euborellia; species Euborellia annulipes. The sequence goes on along the minus strand of JAKCPI010000335.1, from coordinate 122 downwards.
AAATGTAACAATTTAAAATTCAAAATATATAGAAAATGACAGAAGGTACCATGGGGAACATAAACATTTGCACCCTGAGCCATTTGAAAGACGCCTACTGTTAGGCAGCCCAATTGACTCAC
>JAKCPI010000334.1:0-14316 GCA_023213315.1 Euborellia annulipes | reverse complement strand
TGTTGATTTGAAATGAAATGACTCTTATGGAAAACATTTAAATGTCTCAATCGTGTTATTAAACATGTTATAATTTCTGACCTGAAAAAAAAATTTAAATTAGCCTCAGTTAATTTATAAGAATTTTGAATTAGTGTTCTATGTTTACCTTGAATTTCACAAAAAATATTGAAAATTTTCTCTCTTCTCTCACTTCTTTACACTTACATAAACACTAAATAAAAAATAAACACCAAAAAAGATATCTTCATCTACTACAACAAAAAGTGTATGCAGTAAATGAAATTAATAAAAAAAGAACAGCGAGAAGGGTTTAAACAAATAATTATCTCTTGCTTGCAGAATACAAATTATATATATATATTTGATGAATATATATATTTTTAAACCGTAAACCGAGCGGGAGTCTGAGGAAATCGCATCAGTGAGAATGAACGTGATTGTTTGGATTACGAGCAAGCGAGTGCGGGGGCTGACGTCGAAGAGATCCTACCTAGCCTAGCACAATAGAGAGGGTATTTGTGACCCCGTCTCCACCATCAGATCGGTGGAGCCCTCGGGTCTGTCCCTAGCCTCCAAAGAGTGCATCCCTTGGACCCCCCCAGGCTATTCCTGGAGAAGCTGCACCCTTCCCTGACTCGCTTCACTCACAGAGCCCCTCAATCAAACCCACCCTCAAAGATGCGAAAACATATCAGACTCCCAACAAAAGACGCTTTTCGCAAAACACAAGAACACTTGGAACCTGGGCTTCGATCTCTCAATCAGATCTGACCGCATCTCCTTATGAACCGTTTATGGAAGGAATCAACGAGAATATCTTTCATATTAGAGTGAGGTGAATAGCTGAGTAGATCTTGTAGTAAGGAAGAAAGAAAAGAGCGATTGCGATCTAACCTTGACTCTCATAGCCTATTGGTCCTTATTAAATGGCAACAAATAAGTTGTACGATTGTGCCATTCGACATTTTGGGGAATTTTGTTGACACGCTTCAGCCCTGATGATGGTCGTATATCTGACCGAAACGTCGGCTTGAAGTGATTATTAAACAAAATAAACCTAGCTGCAATCGCTCTTTTCTTTCTTCCTTACTACAATATCTTTCATTTTAGCTCTCAGTATGGATCCTAAATTAAAGAAACAAATCAAGAGTCCCTAACAACAAACGAACGAGCTAAAAGGCACCTGAAGCTAACAACAACAACAACAACTATCCAAGAGAGGGCTAAAATGAAAGTATTCACGTTGATTTCTCCACTATTGGATTCACGAGGAGGAGATACAGGTTCAAAAATCCCTCTCGTTGGCTCGTTGGCATGGTGCACCCTCCACTCCTCTAGATTTAAATCTTTAAACTACACTAATTTTCTAAATTATAAATATCAAAAAGTGAATGCAATTAAATTTGTGTTCGTTTAGCAATCACACCTTAAGCCCTGGGCATTAAGAAGATGATAATGAGATCCCGCGGCGGGAGAGGCTCTCTGTGTCAGCTGAAAAGAAGAACATCCTCAAAAGCTAAACTAATCTACCCCCTTCAATATTCTTGCACCATGCTTAATACCTTTGTTCTGTTGAGGAATCTGTAACAAAAAAGAAAAAAAGATATTAAAATCAGATCATTTATATATTTTTAGATTAATATTTAGAGAATAAAATATTCACCTCCTGAGGGGTTGACGGTCGCTCGAAGCTCCTTGCCTGCCACTCGTAGAGCTGATCCATCGAAGCTCCCTTGCGCTCGTAGAGATGATCCAGGTGATTGCACTTGTTGAACACTTAACACTTAACACTATTGCACTGGGGAAACACAAACCTGCAAAAGAGAAATTGTTTAAGAATCTACCCCTTAGAGGTCTAGCAATCTAACGAAATTAATTTTTCTTTATGAAGAAGTTTAAGGCCGGATTCACACACAAGTGGCGTTTGCCACTGGCGTGGAGATGGCGTGGCGCTGGATGTGGCGTGGTGTGGTTAAGATGTGACGCGTGCATACACACACAAATGGCTCAGTCCACTCCAGTCACTTTATCTGAGAAAATATTTCCAACACCGTTCTCCAATTCCAAATCAAGAAAGATATTCTGCATATGCATTTAAATATTAAATCTAAATAAAAATATTTATTTTATAATTTGTGTAGTTATTTATGTATATTTAACTATATTTAATTTATTTTGATATTTAATTTTTTACAAAGTAATGAAATATAGATATAATATAGCAAATTTGGATATTAAAATCCATATCGCATCAATAATTTAAGGGCAAAGGTTGCGAAACAAATGGTTTGCTAGTGGCGAACGCCACTTATGGTCGCCATAGATGGCGTCGGAATGGTGTGGTTTCGGCGTCATTCGCCACGCCTCCGCCACGCCATGTCAGTGTATATTGGGCTATAGGTTAACACAGAAGTGGCAGAAGCCAGATCCACGCCATCGCCACGCCACGCCATACGCCACTTGTGTGTGAATTGGGCCTAAGGCAGACAGTGCCCAGGGATTTATCTCCAAATGATGCATTTCTCGCAAAAACCTTTTATTCTAATCTATAGTTTGATCCTTAATGAATGTGTCTAACTATAAAATGTTAACGTACTTACCAAAAAGTAGAAATTATAGGAATCCTGGGCCGGAGCGACACGTGCCCTGTTATCCATGTCAAGCCCTCTCTGCGCGACTAAAGGCGATGCTTAAAGATCGCGGCCAGGCAAGCGCAGGTTAAACTAGAAAGAATAAAAAGAGAGAATTACTAAACATAACTCGTGTATATACCTATATACTATATATATATTAGGGTGCCACTTATTTTTTTCTTCAAATTAAATTTTACTGTATTTATATTAAAACTAGTGACTTTCTTTATTTAAATGATCATAGGCTTCGAAACGGGGAGGGGGAGGGGAGGGGGGTGGGCAAGGATACATAGCCCCCCCCCCCTTGGGGCCAAAATCATATACACAAGAGTCGCGGCTACACGCAACAAAGTTGTTTAAAACAAACCCATATCATTCTAATCTTCTTCTTCTCTCCTCGCCCTCGCCTTGTCCCATGATGCGGGGTCGGCGGACCTCAATCTTTCCCTCCAACCCTAACATACGTTTTTACGACCGGAAGAAATAGGACAGGCCGGCCCGTCGCACGGTCTGACGCCTGTGAGGAAGGAAAAGACGGACATTTAAAGAACTGAAGGACAGCTCGTGGTCGCCATCCACGTACCCACAAGATGTGGGCCCCTAAGCAAAAACCCATATCATTCTAATATTTAAATATAAAACCAAGATAAAAAATGTTGAAATTTATTTATTTTCGCTCAATTTTCAAATAATCTTATTTTGTCCCACAAATTGAATATCGGCATTTTTGTTTTTGTTTGATTTAATTGCATCAATTTTAATAAGAAGAAACAAAGTGCTGCGGTTCCTTTTGCCGGTGAAAGTATTTTAGGTTGGAAAAATAAAGAGATAGACGCGATTTGGGATCTGTAGCGCATTGTCGCAAGCTTCAATTAATTCACACACATTGGGATCTGTAGCATCTATACGCTAATTGCCGCTGGACGACCAGCTTAAATGAGGCCTAGGACACAAAAGGACTATGCATGCCAAATTGCAGCTTTATAGGCGTTATAGTTTAAGCTTTGCGATGACATCATTTGGTCAGTCAGTCACATCTCTCTTTAGTATACATATATATATATATATATATATATATATATATATATATATATACGTCTGTTTTATAGATAGAGAGGAATCTAAATAAAAAATGCATTTTTCACAAAAATGGCAAAGGGCCGAATTTCAAAAATGATTTTACATATTTAGGGAAGCTTCACTAGAAGTTTAGATATTTAAAAAATATAAGGCAAGAACGCCACGTCTTATTATTATATTGAGATTTATATAATTAGATATTACTTCATGTACCCGAAAAAAGATATAAGGGTGTGCCGCCGGGAGTTGAACCACGGATCCACCGATTTGCGCTCCTGGATCCGTGGTTCAACTCCCGGCGGCACACCCTTATATCTTTTTTCGGGTACATGAAGTAATATCTAATTATATAAATCTCCGTTTCGCGGCTTACCTACGCGATGTATATAATATCTTAAATATTATATATAATTTCTTATTTATATATTATATTGAGCTAATATTTTATAGGAATTACCGTATTTCTAGATATATTGTAACAAAATTCCACCCAAAAAGGAAATTGAAAAATAAATGGCACCCTAATATATATATACACTCAAAGAGAAATAATTTGCAATAGGAAATTTCACGATTTTAGAAAAATATTTTTAGTCTCCCAATTCGGGTATTTAGATGTTTTTCCTGGGCTGTCCTCTATAAGGGTGAATTTATCAAAATCAATTAAGAATAAATATTTGAAATTTGGTGGAATGAAATCAGCTTTTAATAATTAGACCACCTGGTCACTTTATATATGGGGCATTCCACGCCAACTCGACCACTTTTGAACCCGACCATTTTTGATTTGGCTGAAACTTTGTCATCTTTTTGTACCCTATTGAAAACGTGTCTGAGAATTTTTTCAGATTTTTCGACCCAGCCAAAAAAAGTTATAGCATTTTCAAAAAACATCGAATTTTTTTTTCAAATAACCGTAAAACTGTCAAAAATTAACTTATCGGGACGATTTTTTTTTTGAAATTTTTGTCTTTAAATGTACTTTTCAGAAAAAAATATGACAAAATTTTACAGATTCATCTTAAACGTTTTTTTTGACATTTTCGGACAAAAACAAAAATTTCGGGATGACACTTTTTTTTTTAATTTTTTTTTTTATAAAAAACTTTGATTTTTTCTACAAATGCTCTGAAAATTTCAGAGTGGGATTATTTCGCGTTCTATTTTTTTTTATTTTTGAAAAAAAAAAATTTTTTTTTTTTCTCCGCTTATTTTTCATGACGGTGCTCTTAAATTCTTCCAGGACTGTCCGAGATTCTAGAAAATTGAAGAAAAATAATAATAATAATTGTTAGAGGTGATGAAAATCGAGAAAATTCCATTTATCCTGAAAAAATTAGAAATTATTTGTGTATTCAACTACTAAAGTATTTGAAGCGTCAAGTAAAAGCTTAGAAACATGGGCATATCTAGGGTGGTGCCGGGGGGGTCCTGCCCCCCCCAGAAAGCTCCTTGCCCCAAGAAAAATTGAGAAAATATGGGGCTTTCCAGGCCCACCGGAGGTTGGCTGGTCCCATGGCCCCCTTCAATTTTTCTTGGGACAAGGAGCTTTCTGGGGTGGGGGCAGGACCCCCCCGGCACCACCCTAGATATGCCCATGTTTCTAAGCTTTTACTTGACGCTTCAAATACTTAAGTAGTTGAATACACAAATAATTTCTAATTTTTTCAGGATAAATGGAATTTTCTCGATTTTCATCACCTCTAACAAATTATTATTATTATTTTTCTTCAATTTTCTAGAATCTCGGACAGTCCTGGAAGAATTTAAGAGCACCGTCATGAAAAATAAGCGGAGAAAAAAATTTTTTTTTTTCAAAAATAAAAAAAAAAAATAGAACGCGAAATAATCCCACTCTGAAATTTTCAGAGCATTTGTAGAAAAAATCAAAGTTTTTTATAAAAAAAAAAAATTAAAAAAAAAAAGTGTCATCCCCGAAATTTTTGTTTTTGTCCGAAAATGTCAAAAAAAACGTTTAAGATGAATCTGTAAAATTTTGTCATATTTTTTTCTGAAAAGTACATTTAAAGACAAAAATTTCAAAAAAAATCTGGTGTGGCTGTCGCACAGCACACAACTTTCTCTTACCTTCGGTAATCGAAAGTTGTGTTCTGTGCTTGTCACACCAGATTTTTCGTGTCGACAAATATTTAGTTTCCGCCGATATATTAAAATTCAAGATGTAAAATTTATAAGTATGGGAAAATATTTATATTTTGTTACCATGGCAACCATTTCTCCTATCTTTTCTATGAAGCACAAGAGTAAAGTGTGCTTCAAACAATTTTGAGGGCAAAACGAGAATATACATTTGAAAGAGCATCTAAAAAATAATTGATTTTTGAATTTTAATCAAAATCGTTAGAGCGAATTTTGAGAAAATTGAAAAAAACTGAAAAAGTACATCGGTAAAGTACTAGTACTCTTTGGCCGATTTTGATTAAAAGCTTATTTTTCCGGTCCCGGGGGCTGCCTAACTTAAATATAAAATTTCAACTTCCTAGCTCAATTCCTTCATGCTTAAAATTGAACACACACACACAGACAGACAGACCATGTCGCGAAAAACCACTTTTTTGGATTCAGGGGACCTCAAAACGTAAAGATCCATCAAAAATCTCGACATCGAATTTTTGACATGAAACCAATACTTTCTCTCTATATATATATTACATATATACATAGGTAAGAGAAAGTAAAAAAATCGTCCCGATAAGTTAATTTTTGACAGTTTTACGGTTATTTGAAAAAAAATTCGATGTTTTTTGAAAATGCTATAACTTTTTTTTGGCAGGGTCGAAAAATCTGAAAAAATTCTCAGACACGTTTTCAATAGGGTACAAAAAGATGACAAAGTTTCAGCCAAATCAAAAATGGTCGGGTCCAAAAGTGGTCGAGTTGGCGTGGAATGCCCCATATATATATATTGGATTGGATTGGATCATATTGACACTTATTATTATTATTAATAATTTTTCTATTATATTTTATTTGTTAAACTTTAAGTCAAAATTCTCTATCAATATTCAAGCACAAATTGCATACAAATAATAAGTGTCTGTAACTAAAATGTACCTGAAAAGACAGGATTAGAGACCAAAAGTTGAACAAATTAAATAAAAGAGAAAAACCTTTTTTATTTATTATTGATTGATGAGAATCAGTGGAATAATCCAATATATATATAAATGGGGATATAAATTCATAAATGATTTTGATATTAATAATTTTAAAAAGAAGCTTAAAAATGGGAAAAGATGAAACTATTTGGAAATTTATTTTTTAAACATAAAAGGAAATAAATACATCCCAATAAGACTTTCTACAAATTAATAAAACATGCAATCTATTTAATCACATTTAATAAAATTTTAAGAATTAAGAAACAAGTGTAAAATGGATTATATTAAAATTTTATTACCTGTAATCTGTCAGTCTGATATGATAATTTGGAACACAAAATTTATATAAAATTCACTCACATTTAAGAAAATAATTAGAGAAATTAAAATAATTAATAAAATACAATCAAGGAGTTATCAAAGAATATAAATAAATAAGAATATAAAAAGAGTTGAAAGGTTAAATGGGCAATTTGTTAACTCACATACACATAAAATGATTTAATTTGTTAGAAATAAATAATAAATAATAAAATCATGCGAAATGGATTAATTATCAAAAAGAAATAATTAAATTTACCTTAAGAAATATGATGACAGCTGATTTAGGCAGTAGACATGTGCATGTGAGACGAGGGAACAAAAAAATCGACAGGTCAGAGAAGCTGTCAAAATGGACGACAAACTCTTTGACAATTAATAAGAGGAAAAAAAAATTTTTTTTTTTTAAATAAATTATTCTAACTTTAAAAAATAATTTAGAATAATTTTTTATATAGATTTTTATTTTTATTTTAATTAATTTTTAATTATTTAAAAAAGAATCTGGTGTGACTGGTTGCACAGCACCAGAGTTGGCAAGTTTTATCCCGGCGTGTATAATACACGGTTTTATACATGTATAAAACTATCGCGGATAAAACTAGGCCGATGTATAAAAAGGTATAAAACTGTAAAAAACCAATTCTCTCCCAACAACATTGACGATGTTGTTTGCTTTTTATTTAGTGAATAATATAATCAAAATGTTAATAATTGAAAAATGAAATTTTATTTGAACTTCCTTTCTCGTCGGGTTTGCGCATGCGCATCCAAGTTTTATACGTTTAATACATTTAAACGTTTTATACAAGTTTTATCCGCAATTTTTGTATAAAACTGCAAAATTGTGTATAAAACCCAACTCTGCACAGCACATGCTTCCTCTTTCGGTGCTAATCGAAAGTTGTGTTTTGTGCTTTCACACCAGATTTTTTTGTGTCGAGATGTATATATGTAGTTTCTGCCAGAGTTGGCAAGTTTTATCCCGCCGAGTATAATACACGGTTTTATACATGTATAAAACTATCGCGGATAAAACTAGGGCGATGTATAAAAGGTATAAAACTGTAAAAAACCAATTCTCTCCCCCTGAAAAAAACAGCTTAAAAGCTTTTCATATTTTATAATGTTCTAAAGTATTGACGATGTTGTTTGCTTTTTATTTAGTGAATAATATAATCAAAATGTTAATAATTGAAAAATGAAATTTTATTTGAGCTTCCTTTCTCGTCGGGTTTGCGCATGCGCATCCAAGTTTTATACATTTTATACGTTTTATACAAGTTTTATCCGCAATTTTTGTATAAAACTGCAAAATTGTGTATAAAACCCAACTCTGGTTTCTGCCGATAAATTAGAATTCAAGTGAAAAAATTTATAAGCATGGGAAAATATTTATATTTTGTTTTAATGGAAACTTTTATGAGTTGAAACCTAGAAAATTTGCAATAAATATTTTAATTTTCTTTTATAAAAACAATGAAATAATCACAAGTAGAAAGCGCATGGGTGGGTGGGACTAAATATTGCCCCTCATATATATATTTGAAGAATTAAACTGGACTGATTACTTGGCTTGGCTGCACGCTCCTTTCCTATCTATTGTATATATATATATATTTTTTTTTTTTTTCTCTTTTTTATTTTTGGCCTTTGACCTTGGTCATTCCGGCCACAATTGTATATATATATATATATATAGGCCCTACAATCAACTCTCGATAATTGGAATTTGTCTTTAATTCCGTTGGATTTCGAATTATCTGGGAGAGTTGACGTCACAGAGGCCGTATTTAGGGGGGGCGCCCCCCTGAAATTCTTCAAATGAATTTATTTCTATCTAGTCCCTACATTTGAGAAATACCTTGTATCAACAAAAGTAGTAAAAAATTATGTGCTTGTCACATTTGTGTTGACATTAGTACGGTACATATGAATTTGAAGATACAAAATTTATAAACAGAGAAAAATATTTATATTTTGTTACCAAGGCCCCCCCCCCCCTAACTAACTAACTAAATTAAAAACATTCACACTTTTTTTCTCATTCACACTCACACTCACACACACATTCACTCACGTTGTCAGTCTTTTCGGCAACTCTGGCCATTTAAGACTTTAGACGATAACCGTTGTAATTAATATATAAATTGTGGGTTCAGCCATTTTCATTTAAGCCATCTGGTATCCAAATGGCTTAAATAAAATCATCGGAGCCCCCCCCCCCCTCACAAGAGATATATGTTAAAAATAAAAAAAAAGTGCAGGAGGTGGATTTGAACTCGAGAAGTTTGGTTACGTGAGAATGGAAAAAATATAGCTTGAGGACGAATTAACCACCTGAGCCACACTTTGGTTAATTGCTTTATGGAAAAGTAAGCCATATGAGAAACAAGAAATAAAAGAAGTATTAAAAAAAATTTTAATATTCCACATATGATATATCATTTGTTAGTATATTTTATGCTGATTAATAATTTATAATCAAAATGTCAATAACATGGATAGTTTTCAAATAATTCAATGGACAAACGTCAGATTGTTTATGCCTTTATGTAATTAAACCAAAAACTCTATCTAACATATGATACATATCATTAATTCTTGAATTCCCTGATTCCAGAGAACTAAAGCTCTTTTAATTATATGATCTAATTTGGGAGTTATTGGCGATCAAAATTAAGCTTATTTTCGACCTTAATGACATAACTCTCAATTCTATATATAATCGAGTATATATATTTAGCATTGTCTAATTCAAAACCAAATTTTACCAGAGATTTATAATTAAAAAATAAGTATTTTTCTAAAGTTTCATTGAGATTGGTAAAGAAATAAATAAAATATTGACTATTTTGTAAATTGAGTTTTAGAATTCGGGATCCCGGATGCGTAAAGAGAGCCGTCTATGAACCGCCTCTGGGCTTGCAACCGAGATCCCGAATGCTAAAACTTAATTTACAAAATAGTCAATATTTTATTTATTTCTTTACCAATCTCAATGAAACTTTAGAAAAAAACTCATTTTTTAATTATAAATCTCTGGTAAAAATTTGGTTTTAATTAGACAATGCTAAATAAGCTTTTTCGATAATATAGAAAATTGAATGTTGATGTCATTAAGGTCGAAAATAAGCTTAACTTTGATCGCCAATAACTCCCAAATTAGATCATATAATTAAAAGGGCTTTAGTTCTCTGGAATCAGGGGGAATTCAAGAATTAATGACATGTATCATATGTTAGATACAGTTTTCGGTTTAATTACATTAAGGCATAAACAATCTGACGTTTGTCCATTGAATTATTTGAAAACTATTCATGCTATTGACATTTTGATTATAAATTATTAATCCCCATAAAAAGTAATGAAAAATGATATATCATATGTGGAATATTACAATTTTTTTAATACTTTTTTATTTCATGTTTTTTATATGGCTTATTTTCCATTTAAAAATTAAACAGTATATGGCTCAAGTGGTTAATGCGTCCGCAAGCAATTTATATTTTTTTCCATTCTCACGTAACCAAACTTCGCGAGTTCAAATCCACCTCCTGCACTTTTTTTTAAATCATATTATCAATTTATTTTTATTTTAAATGCTAACTTATAATTTCTTTTATCTGTCATTATAACGAGAGAAAGGATTTGTGCATTATAAATTTTGGTAACCCTATGTTTAGGGAATTTTGACAAATTTTTTTTATTTATGTTGGCATGAAGACACAAACTGGCTGTGACTTTTCTTATTTACATTTTTATATTTTCTAATTATTCCCTGTTTCTAATATATGTAACAAATTTTACTAATTATTATATATAAATAGGCCTCTGTATAAATATTGGAATAAAGTTAATAAAAATGTCATTGAACATTGAAGAAATTGATATTAAATATCCTATTCATATTGGTAAGATCAATTTTTATTTTGACATTTCTTAATTCTAAACTTAATTCTCATTATTTATTTACTACTGTCATTTATATTAAAAACTCTTCTGAATAATAGACATTTAATAAATATTTTTTGATTAATATGCGATAAATGTCATCTTTAAAAAGAAAAGTGTTAAGATTTATAAACGAAGAAAATCTGAAACTCTTATTCTATTTCAATTTTAAACTATTTATTATTTTTTTATTTAACATCCCCATAGAAAAATGACAATATATAATAATATCAACAACATTCAACAAAAGGTTTTGAACATTAAATTTTTAATCTATGAGAGTTGGTTTATTTTGTCCAACGATCTACGACGAATATTCGCAGAATAAATTCTCAGCTTTTGCTCTTATCATTTTTTTGCAGAAATTCTGACACCTTGATCGTACAGAACAAGAAAAAATGTTTTTTGTAACATCAAACCACTTTTTGCCTTAATTATCTGTAAATGGACTCGAGGCTTCCTATCAGTTAAAACAAAAAAAAAATAAAGATGCCTGTGAATGACAACTTGAAATCCAACTTCGAATTGAAGAAGTAATAATTTAAGCGAAAAATCACAATTTCGAGGAATTTTTTTCTTAAATTAAAAGAAAAAGATTCCATAAAATTAAAAGAACTTGTAGAACTTAATAACATTTATTTCGAGACATGAATATTAACAATAATATAAACAACCAACAATTAATGACGTCATCCACATGGCAATCCAGGAGGCGCAGACTTGGCTCCGCTTCCAGGTGGCTTATATATATATATATATATATTCAACAACAAATAGTGAGATCTGAGGGGATTTTCGGCCAAACAAAAAAGGAACGAACTCTGCGCTCGTACTTTTAACATTCAATCAACACATGGACACATTCTTGAGGGCAGAGCATAAAACTAAAAGAGATGACTTTTATATAAAATTGCTTCCCTTGGACTCAGCTCGCACTGTTTCAGACCTCGTCTTTCCTTGAATCAAGTGCCTTAATAACTTTCTCAGCCAGAAGAGTATATAGGCTACCCTCTCCCATCCCTCACTTTTATTTTAAAACGAATTTTGGCTAATATAAATAAAATGTTAGTGTCTCCCGTTTTCTATGATAAATGACTTTTTCGGATTCCTTTCTTTGTCCATTCTCTTTATTAGCCTAAATAAGACCCCGGAAAGCCAATTTGGACCAAATAACTGTAAAAATAACGAAAGTTTTGATAAAATATGAAGATGACTTTAACCTTTAAAAAAAAGGTATTTAAATTTACATTTTCGAGTTTTTTTTCTTGATCCATTGTATTTATCCGCTAAATTAACAATAAATGTCCTATTTTGGTTGTGATTACTAGAATATTAAATAAAATAAAGTTTAAATGTTCTTTGTTGATCTCTTTGCCTTTTTTTAATAACATAAAGTGAGCTTCAATATTCTTGAGTAAATAAACAAAAGTTTTTTTTTTTTTTAGAAATTTTCTACTATATTTTATTTAATATTTTAAAAATCACAACCAAAATAGGTCAATTACTGTTTATTTAGCTGATAAATACAATGAATCAAAAAAATCTCGGAAAAAGTAAGTTAAAACACCTTTTATCAATCAATCAGTGCCTGTTTTTCTATATACATGAGAGGGAGCAGGTGCAGCCAAAAATAAAAGCCTCCGATTTAATATCATACATGTCAAGAAGACGTCTCGGGTGAATTTTATTTGCCCATCTTGAGTCCTTCAAAATTGTTAAAGTCCCCGAGTTGGTCAGTCAATAAGGAAATACATGTACATATGTCCAGGCGAGTTGGGCCATGAATGATCCTTCTCACTTACACAAGTACGATTGCCCGAATTGTATCGGAGGCTTTTATTTTTGACTGCACCTGCTCCTCTTTCCTGTCTACCTTTTTTAAAGGTTAAAGTCATCATATTTCTTAAAAATTTTCGTTATTTGGTCCAAATTGGCTTTCCGCGCTCTTATTTAGGCTAATAAAGAGAATGGATAAAGAAAGGAATCCGAAAGTCATTTATCATAGAAAATCTTTATTCGCGCCTTCTTTATTGTAATGATTGATTGATTGATTGATTTAATTTTGTTTTAGGCCCCGTTCATCCCTGCGCCTTGTGCAATACAAATTTTATAAATTTATTTTTTCCTTTTGAAACATCGACAAAAATGCCTCTTCTCAAGGAATTTAGAATCGCTGCAAAAAAGAAAATTATATTTGAAAAAAACTGATGGTAAAAAACCCAAATAAAAAATTCAATATTATCTTATTAATTTTAATAATTTTTTCCTAGATTTCAAGAAAAAAAGTGAGGAAATAAAAAGGAATCTGTGCAAGTTTTGTAATAAAACGTTCGTGAGTCCTTCCCATTTGAAAATCCACCTGCGCATCCACACCGGTGAGAAACCTTATCGCTGCGATTTGTGCTGGAAATCCTTTTCCATTAAAGACACATTGAACAAGCATCTCAAGACTCACACAGGCGAGAAGCCATTCAACTGCCATCTCTGCGAGAAAACGTTCAAAGAGAAGAGCAATCTGAAAAAGCATATAAGAACTCACATTCGGGGAGAAACAATACGCGTGCGATATTTGTGACAAATGGTTTATACAAAAGTGCAATCTGAACAATCATATTAAAATTCACACGGGGGAAAAGGCTTTTATATGTCCGATATGCAAAAACAATTTCCAAGAAACGAATCGTTGAAAAATCACGACAACATTCACATGAACATCCGGCCATTTGAATGCGACATTTGTCAGAAAGCTTTTGCTCAAAAGAACACTCTATTAATACATAGAAAAATTCATACGGACGATAAACTCCATAAATGCCATGTCTGTGAGAAATCCCTTCGAGAAAAAAGTAATCTGAAGCAACATTTGAAAATTCACTCTGGAGAGAAACCGCATAAATGTTTAACCTGCGAAAAATCATTTATAGAGAAAAGCAATTTGAAAAAACATTTGAAAAATACATACAGGAGAGAAACCTTTCAAGTGTGACGTTTGTCAGAAAACTTTTGTGCAGAAATGCCATCGGGATAGGCATATTAAAAAACATAATTGTGCCGTCGATTTCATCTGTGAGAGTTTCCTCCAACAGCAATAATAGAATTATTCATCTTTTTATTGTGATCTTAAAAAACTACACATATTAATTTATAAAAATTTTTGAAGGAATTAATTGATTATTATCAAAACATGAACTATTTATTTATTT